>CALSFV010000284.1:0-2500 GCA_943737045.1 Parapristionchus giblindavisi | reverse complement strand
AGGGAGAAGGAGAGGGAGAGATAAGATAGATAGAGAAAATAATTGAGATTGAGTGAACTCTCTCACACAGCCTCTAATTTATCATCTGCTGCAATTTGATTGGAGGTGAAAACAACAATAGATGAAGGGAGAGGGAGAGAGGGAGAGGGAGAGGGGGTGGGAGAGGGAAATAGGTGGAGAAGTCTTGCATCTTCTAGTCAATCTCTCATGTGTTCTTAAGTATTAAAGATCAAAGATCAATAAATGAACGAATCGATAATTGGTATATTATAGGTAGTGCTGCAGATAGAGGAGGTATTAGTATAGGAGATGAAATAATATCAATCAATGGAATAAATGTTGAAGGAAGAAAACATAATGAACTTGTTTCTATCATTCAACAGGTTATTATTATTATTATTATTATTAAGAATATTATTATTAATATCAATAGATATATTTAATATCTATTAATTTTGATTGATGATTGATTAACTATAGCATACATTAATTCATAGATGTAATAGTCTATCATTCATTCTCTTTTATTATTTCTTATCAATAATGTATGTCTCCTTATATAGAAGAAGAACTAAGAGGTTTAGTTAGCCTCGGAGTGGAGATTTAAAGAATTTAGAGAAGAGAGGAGTGAAAGAGAGAAGGAAGAGACGACGATAATATTTACCCTAGACTCATTTGGGAAAAAAAGAAATGAAGAAATTGATTGTTTTGTGTGAATGACATTTGAGGATCATTAGAATGAATATAGAAGAGAAGAGGAGAGGAGGGAGATGGGAAGGGATAAGAAGATTGGTAACGATAGAAGATAGATTAAATTGAAATGGTAATGATGATTACTTTTAAATATAGATTCAATTTATTTAATCTTAAATAAACAGAGGTCTGAAATGGAGAAACGAAAATAAGAGTAATAAAAATTGTTGATAATGAGCTCATCTCATCCTCTTTTTCATTTAGTGTATTCGAAGTCGAAGTATATCAATGAGAATACGAAGACAACCATTACATCCTATTGGTATTTTCATCCTTAATTACTTCTTTCTTTATTCATTCATTTATTTATTTTTCATTAATCAAATAAAATGAACTGACATGGGGAGGGTCTTGAAGGGTCATCTTATCCTCTTATGATGACAATGATATTGTTAGAATTCGCTGACGATGATGATTATGAATTTGTCTTCACAAGTTGTCCAATGATGGGCTTCGAGAAAATCGATATTCATTTGAAAATTGCACGATTTTCTGCACAAATAACGCGGATTGTGGAAGTGTAGTGGATAAGATGTTTGTGTATCATTTTGAAGGGGTTCAATCAACCTCTTTTTAGAAATCAGTAAAAATTAATGAAAAATTAATAAAATTTAGTCTGTTGAAGGTTTGAACTTTAATATAAGAATGAGACATTTCATCCAAATAAGACAACGAGTTCATCATTTGATCAATAATTATTGTTCTTCTCGTTCTGGGAATCATTCATATTGCATTTAAATATGAATACCTCGAATTTTCATATAAATCACTCACATATGTCAAAAGGCCAGTGAGGTGATTGAACTCAAGAGCTTCAAAATGATATACGAACATCTTATCCACTTTTCCATCTTACCGAAGCCCATCCGAGTCCTTTCACTAAGTTAACTATAGACTTTCTCGAAACTCAGGTCGAACTTTTGAAAATGTATTCGTAATAGTATCGAAAATGATTCTATTCGTGATATTGTCATCTCAAAAGAACAGACTGACCTTATAGTTAGACACTCCCCTTGTGAGGTAATTGATTATTTTTCATCTCTTTTGATTTCTATTTTTATTTTTAATAGAATAAGTAAATGTAATTTGACCCTAATGATCTTCTACTTCATTTCATCTATTGTCATCATATGGGTTTTACCCTTAATTGAGCATCTAGAGATTGAGGGAGAGATGGAGATGGATATGATGAATATTGATTACAGATGAAATGGATAAATCGATTGGATTGAAAGAAGCAATTCTAGTATCAGTGAGTAAAGAAGATTCAATATGTATACAAGATAAGATACATGAGTTAGTTTATTCAATTAATATATTCACATCATTCATGAAATGTATCTATTATGATCGCTTTAATTACTTTTGTCACTTTTCAAAAAGTTTGTATGTTATTCATCATCGATAATAGTTGTATAAACTAAAGATTAGTTGAAAGTATCCAAATGAAATGAAATAGTGGAGAGTTTTGAATACTAAAGACTTGAATATTGAATCTATTCAATAGAATCAATTCCCATTATCATTTCTGAAGAGGTCATGTTTGTCCCATTACATACCATTAACTGTCCTCTCCCTCTCCCTCTCCCTGCCCTCCCTCTCCCTCTCTCTACCATTCCCTCCCTCTCCCTTTCTTCTTTCCGTTCCTCTTCCTTCTCATTCTTTCATTCTTAACTTCTTCTTTATCATTATCGATTCCATCATCTATCCATCTATTAATTCTTCTTTTCATTCACTATAATTATAT